>SRSE01000243.1:0-22196 GCA_005024645.1 Planiliza haematocheilus | reverse complement strand
AAGCCCACCTCATTCCATATCAGATAGAAACTGATAACTGGGATTATCCCTTCACCCCCTTTTCACTTGTCACTATACATACAAGACAGTTTCCTCTCCTCAGAGAGAATCTATGCGGCGAAGCGAGTACATTTGCAACCAAATAGAAAAACGTGTTTGGGTATTGCGGCCATATCTCAGGCCGTCATCTCCCTTCCTGAACAACGACGGGAAAAACTGCCGCATGTGTGCCGAATAAAAACCCTTTATGCGCTTGCATCTGTGAAAAGGCTGTATAGACCTTGGAGTAACAAGTGCACATAAAAAACTAATGCCATAAAACTATTTCATAACGTTTCGTGCATTATGTATTAGCCTACACCAGAGGTTTTTGTCCACAGAGTCGTGAAGTCTTAGTGACTATATTACAGGTTTGATTTTGCTAAAGACCTTAACACTGGATAACACGAACAAATCTGTCTTTCACTTACTCCTTTCCTCCTTTAGTTTGTTTAGGCTCTGTTATATTTCTGCTATTCTGATGCGACCAAAAATGCATTCTCATTGCACTGTGGCATTAAAGTTTTCAGCGACCGTGAGAAGTAAAATCAACGTGGGTGCGTGTAGAAAAAGATTTAACCATTTGAGGACGTCTAATAATTCTATTCTAGCCCCGTTCCCCTGCAGGTGCAGTCAGATTTAAGACGCATAATGTAAACCCTTTTTTTTTTTCATTTGATCAATGCTGACATTTACGTTCTCCCTGCGCCGGATGAGTAATGGCATGCCCCCTTTGACCTGTTTTCGTTTGGAACAGGAAGGAATATGCTCTCTGAACCATCCATGCAGAGAATGCAGTAGTGTCAGCGCACGCTAATGGTACTACAGTCATACGTTGGCCCGGCGATGTTAAGAGAAAATACTGGTATGCGGGAAATGACGCTAAAATGCTACTCTAGTACAAGATTTCTCCACAAAAAAATAAATAAATAAAGTGTCAATGCATGCATCGATGCATCCCAGTCCCAGATATCCATTTTTTTTTATTTATTTTTTTACTTGGATGAGAAAATCGATGCCACTCTCATATCTGTCCATTAAACATGTCCATTTCTGCCAGGTTAGGCAGAATCTCCATGGAGCGCGCAATGGTTGTCTTGTAACCTCTAAGTAAAGACAAGACTACAGGAAGTTGCTGAAGTAGTCCAACATATCCAGCATATAAACCCTGATAAACTATTAAACAACCTGAACTATGCGAAATAGTTAAAATTTGAATTTGGGAATTTTTTCTCGTTTGTGTCTTCAGACAAAATGATATTTTGAGCAGGACTTTAAAAGTTAAAAGTATGGCATTTCAAGTGGCAATTCATGTACACAGAATCAAGTAATGAAATATCCCTGTGATGTGATTTAAATACATTTAATATATGTTCAGTCCTGAATACAATGGCCGACGACAAAGGACAAGAATTCTAAATACAATACAATAACGTCTTGTTGACATGTGCAAGAAAAGAAGACTTATTGACGGCAACTTCATTAGGTTGTGTTAAGATCGATATTCTTACATAATTCGTACCCAGACTAGAAGACACGGTTCTTCAGAAGTCAACACACTTTGTTACCTGACAGACACAGTTTGTCCTACTTTAGCGTTTCATTTATGTTGTGGAACTTGTTTATTTAGCTTCCCATTACAGACTGTGCTTGCATTAAAGATTTACAGAGTCAATGCCTTCCAAAACTATTTTTGGTAACCACAACCCACAAAAGCTACCTTTCCCTGGATAGCACAGACTGCCAGGGTAATTTAGGTTTCCAAATCCAGCTCTCACGTTTGTGCTTGTGATAGAAGAGCATTAAAGCATGGAGGCATTATGAGTCCTTCTCTGTGGACTCCGGCTTATATTCTCGCAGAGCTGTCTCATCCAGGAACACTTCAAATTAGCATCTCTGCCCACGGGGCAGCGCTAGGAAAACACTGGACTGTCTGTAACGTGGGAGCCAGGAGCTGGCTGACAAAGCCCAGAGGGCCCGGAGCAGCCCTCACTGCCTTTGGTCGGAGGTTTTAGAGAGTGAGTAGGGAGAGATAGATGAGTAGGCGGACAGTTTCATCCCCGTGAAGGAAGAATGAAAGCAGGGTGTTCTCCAAAATTGTTCTGGAGGGTGGCTGGAACAATTAAAGAGGAGCAGAGTTGAGTTGATTACTTAATGTGAGAAAAAGCACACCTAAGTATGCAAAGAGTCGTTCCAACCCACACATTCGCTCCCAGGCATGTACTTAAATGGATTTTGAGATTGCGCAAGAGAATAAGAGAATAGGTCCAAATTCCAGTCACATACTTGAACATATAAGAGGCCATGTCAATTATTAAACAACCCCCAGCTTCCTAATTATGCATATTCACATCATGAATTATCGCATGAATTATGAAGTGTCAGATGAGGAAAAAAAAGGGAGGAAGGACTATAAGTTTAATATTATATAAAGGGATTTTTCCTGCGCGCCAATAATGGTTTCATCTGGGGAAATCAGTGGTAAATCATGATAAAATAACCTAATGTCAAGCCTTTCTTGCATGGCTTTTGTAGAGTTTTCAGCAGTTTTTCTCTGCTGCCTTTGGCGAACAGACCCAGCAGATGGCCTCACTGATGACTAACACACAGTCTTAGTTGACTGTAAATATAACACCCCAGCAGGGGCGATCCTAGGCTCAGGGCCCCAAGCAAACATAGGTGTGCTACCCCTACAGTCCAAATCTGTCATAACATAGAGAGAAGGGGGCCCCCAGAGGGCAGGGATGAGGAGTATTGGTTAGTCACCCCTGTTGCCATGTCAATGTACAGATTGTGGCGTACATGTGCCCCACATGGTTCTTCTATTGTTACCAGGAAAATATTGAGGAGCTGCTTGGCTAAGCAGAGAGAAAACAAAAATAGAAATTCAGATTTTAGTTTAAGATCTTTTGACATCATTAGGGGGAGCTGTGGGATAGTGGAGTTGGAGAAGCGGCCCTCACTGCCTGTGGTTGGAGGTTTTAAAGATCGAGATAGATGAAAGGCCAAAAAGCCCCAGGTTTATCCCCCTGTGTCATGGCTGAGGTGCCTTGAGCAAGGACCTAACCCCTAACCCCCAAAATGCTCCCTGGCAGCTTCCAGAGTGAACACGCTAATGCAGGAGAGGAATTTCCCCATGAGGGATCAATGGTCAGTTTTTAGACCAAATGCTTGTGCGATCACAGCGAGGCTAAAAAAGTAGGCGAGCAAAAAGTTGGATACCTAAAAGTAACCGCTAAAGAAGGATCCATGCTCCACCGTTCCTAGAAGGAGTAGCATAGATGCAAACCTGTAATTAACCTACTGAGACACCATGCCTACCAGCTGCACACAATTAGTATGCATTGTATGGATTCACATGTGCAGCCAGTGATCCCCCGCCGCCAGTGGGTTTTCTTTGAAGTGAAATATTATCAAGCAAGATAAATGTATCTATCAAAGGGGTAATGATGAGAAGGGTACCTGAGCCTTGATTGGTCCTTGGAAGGATGTTGGACTGAAGAAAAAAAAAAAAGAACTGGGAACAGTGCAAGAGTAGATATGCTTCCGTTCTTCATGTTTTCATGTTGTAGAGCTTTGTAACTGCCATAGCTGTGTAGTTACTGACACACTAAGTCATTACTGCAGCAATCTATGGGACAGGTTAGTGACACCGGGCCATCAGTGCGATGTAATTACGTGCGAATAGCAGTTCAGACAGCCGGTCCAAAACAAATCAGAGTAGAGAAAGTATCATATTTCCCTGCAGACTTTTAGACAAAGCATCAGATGGGCAGAAATGGAGTTTAAAATATAAGAGATAACGTGCTTTGAAGAACCTGAAATTTTACACTGAAGGGGCCATCCTGCAGTTTCTCCATCCGCGCTGAGAAATGGGGGGTCATTTTGTACTTGCAACAGGCGTTTGCACTTAATTAGGATTCAGATATGCACGCAGAGAGACGTGTTGTTGTTGTTGACACTGTACTGTACCCTTCACTGTCATTAGAATGCTTTGGTTTATGCTAAACATGATGGATCGTCTGTGTACTCAGTGGACAATAGCGTCTTAACTAACACCAATTAGCCCCGTGGTCAAATAACATGACATTTGGTTTATAGCCTGTGGTTTACGAAATTCTATATTCATTCATTAATTGCTTTAGCGCTCCGTCCGTTAAGCCGGAGCTTAATTACAAATTCAAAAATCAGATCTGCATTTTGTCGAGGCTCTTAGAAAGCCGTGTTTACTTCTCAACAAGAAGCCTTCCACTTTCATCTCCCATTTCTATTTTTGGATCTGTTCTGTGTTGTCCAGCATAGCCTTTCCTCCAGAGGCTTGTTACTTAGAGCTGGTGGGATCTGGGCACATGTGTCCCTGTTGTTTCCGATGTATTTTCTGAGAGGTTAATGCGTGCTGACATCACATAAATGTCCTCTCATCCAACTGAGAATATGCCAGCCATGCAGCAAGCAAGCCAACTGCACACACGCAGGAGCACTCACACTCTTTCCTGTCACTCTGTCCTCATCTCGCATCTGGATGGATTCCTTCAGCACACTATAAATCCCATCTCACTTAATCTTCATTTGTAAATCAAAGCTTTCCTGCGTCATTACTCTAACAAGTTCGTGTGACAAAGAAATGCCAGTGTTGAATTTAAGTGCAGTGAGTCTTTTTTTCTGCTGAATGAAAGAACCACCACCTCGGCTTATACGTTTTGGAGTACTACTGTATTTGTGATTTTGCATGGGATGAGAATCAGATGCAGATTTTATATGACGCCCGTGTTTGCTTCAGGCACTGCTCGGGGGCAGATAGACTACACCGAACTGTGCATCCTGTTAGAGTGCTCAGCCAGTGACTGACACGTCCAGGATACACTGTCAGTCCAACTTAACCTGTTAAATACGACATGCGATTTGACTGTGTTTCAGCAACGGGTAAACAAAAGGCTCGCTAGACTTTGTTTAGGCTCAACGTGATGCATGCTGGGTATGAAACAACGCACGCTGGTTGGGAATTTCATCAGACTTTCTCCAACGCTGCACAACGTCACCGTGTCATATGACGTTAAATCTTACAAGTAGTTTGAAGAGTCAGCCACTGCAGATTACAATTTTCAAATCTATTTTTGTTTTTTGTGCATAATAAAAAGTATTACTTAAGGAACTGTTATCTCCTTTATTTTGTTCTTCGTGCATGAAGGCAGAGGTTTCAAATGCATTGGTTCATCAAGCTGAAATCAAGCTTTCCTGTCAGTTTGACATACACACTACTGAAATGCAGACAGAATGACACTGCATTTCTCTCTAAGATCTGTGCAGACTTAGTTAGGTAAGCTAAACAGGTAAAGACTTCAGTTAAAATAAGAAAAGCACAGTAAGTATAGCGCAAAGTGAACTGTGCTCGAGAGTCTAACACTGCAAGATCAACCTTTGTTGTGAGCTCAGTCACGCGGCGTAAGTAGAATATGCCTGACTTGACTGTTGTCTTTTTATACTCCTCTCCTGCAGTGACCGGCAGTTCACAGTGACCATCAAGTCAGCTGAAGTCAGTTGAAACAAATGTAGCGAAAAGGTTAAGCGCAAATGCCCCCACCTCCAGGAAGCAGAGGGGCCTTAGACCGTCTGTTCCCAGGTTTCAAAGGAGCACTGCCCCCAGTGTCCCACCTGGTTGAGCGGGCGCCCCGTGAACTGAGGCTACAGCCCTAACTGCACCGCGGGTTGCCGCATGTCATCTCCCCCGTCTCTCTCTCTCACCCTGTTACAGTACTTCAGGTCTTCCTCCACTACACAAGTAAAAGGCGTTTAAAAAAAAGACAAAAGAATACGTCTAAAAAACTGTGCTGCAAGAAAACGCTGCCAAAAGACTGTTGTGTGGGAAAATCTGTGTGTTGTGAAGCCAGCTCTCAAAGAACAGGACAGTACAACTACATGTGTATCTGCAGAAGTTTCAAAATAGAGCACAGTATTTAAAAAAAATAAAAAATAATGTTTCAGGTTTACACTGCTTTAAATCTGAAAAAAATAAAAAAACTAATTTATCTGAAAATGTGAGAGGAGAAATCCATTAAAAAACAGTGCTGCGCACAGGAATAAGGAAAACTCAATGTAAAATAATGGCATTATAAAAGATAAAAAGAAGATTGCGGAGTACATGTACATCTTCAAGTTCACAAAGTGTTTGATTTCAAGCTGTAAAACCTGAACCCTCAACTGTTCAAATGTAATTTTTGAGTTTAAATATGGCATGATATCTTAGCTAGAGGGAAGCTATGACTGTTATTGCCTCTCACCAAGGAGATTCTCAAACCTGCTGGAGGGTTGTGGCTTTTTCTTTACGGAGTTTGCATGTGATGGTTTCCTCCCACCGTCCAAAGAACTGCTTATTAGTATAATAATAGTAGTAACTGGAAATTGTACAATGGAAGAATAAATGTGAATGAAATTACATTAGGACTGTTGAGTTAAGCTAAAGAAACTCCTAATATTATCATACTTCATAATCAAAATAGACATGTGCACATTTTGTGTACCGGTACCAGTGCATAGAGTGCTCTCGGGTAAAGATAATTCTTTATTTTGGCAGTGTGAGGGGCATCCAGATAAGCCTGTTTATCTGAGCCGGAAGTAAAGCTGTAAAGAGACAGAGAAGTCCAAGATCATCTACTGCAGCAATTATACAGGGGAACCGTGGTCTGTCCTTTTCTGCTGAGATGTACTGACAGGTTAAACAATTCCTCTGAGACCGTGTGATTTCACAGTACAAAAAATTTGTACGGGTGTTCAAGATCTCTGGTACACAACAAGAAATGTATATTTAATTTACTGGAGAGTCTAGTGGTTGAAAATTTATTAAGGCAGCAGTGCTGACCTGCTCTGAGGAAATCTTGGGGACAGTTATCTCTTTGAGAGAAATTAGCATTCATTGTTAATATCCTGTTATTGTACATTTATCTTGTTCCTACGGTCATATCCGTTATGTTTCCCCCCCGATTGCACCATTAAAGCGCAATCTGAAACATTAATTAGCTCCCCCTGTGGCTAAACTATGAGCTATGATATCAAGTTAATTTACTTTGTCTCACAGCATCACATTAAAACACTTGTACTAGCCAGTTGACCTCTACTACCACACTTACATATTCTGGCAAACTCACTGGACTTATAACCATGACTGTAGTGGTGATGTAAGTAGAAATATGGAGTGTCATTTCCAGAAATTGTGTGCGTGTAGGTGTTGCTGTCCAGTGATGACAAGCATGTTAGCATTACATACACAGATGAAACACAATAAAATGATGACACGACATCTGGGTAATAAGAAGTTACTTTGTTCTCCACCCCAGATTGTAGCATGCATGCATTACTATCTTGTCCAAGATGACCTTTCTTGTAAAACAGTCATCTTGAAAGGCTAATGCAGCTGCATCCTCAGCCTCTCTCCGGCCTTCTTTCTGGTTATTTACAGGATAACACATTTGAAGCTGGGCTCCAGAGACGCAGAGACCATTATAAACTATTATACACCGCCTATAAACTATTATCTCTAACTGAGATGAATGGATAAACTGAAAATCAGAAAAGTGCTCTTTTTATGTTCTTATGTGTTTAGCGCTCGGGGCCATCGTACAAATGGGCGCATTTTTGTCCTAAAGAGATTACACCAAAAGCCAGCAAGTAATATTAACCATCAATCACTCTCCCACACAGAAATAGAAATGCACAAAAAAGCCTAACATTGTCCTTCTGGGTATCATCTTTCACAGCGGGGGGTACCAAAGCCTGGCATCACGGTAGATGTCGCCGCCTGGCAAAAGAGGAGGATCTGTTCTCAACCAACCAGGAGAAGACATATGTTATGTACAACACAGGTCATTCATCCCATATGTTGCCCTTGGACCACATATCCGTACGAGCACTGTACAGGACATGATTTTTGTGTGGTGGTGCTTCTTTGTATGTGGCGGCTCAAGGGTAAACCGAAATTTCCTGATGGTCATTTCTCATTTCAAAGTAGTTCAACTCCAGCTTAGGTTTTCCAATACATTTATCTACTTACATGTTACTTCAGTCTCTTACCACTGTCCAAGTAGCACTATGAGATCACCTTCATAATATCCAGCGTGAAGATATAAGAAAGGATGATACCTTTACACTGCTGCTTTGACATGTTGCTTCAGTTAAGCACATACGCATTGTTTTCTAGCATTCAGTTGTAATTTAATTCCTAGATATGCTCTGTGCTTGGTGGTTTGCAGTGTTACTTTCACTGCAATTAGTCATGATGCATCACAGAATCTGGGCACCATACTGACTTCTGTACCATTACATTACATCCATTAGCACACTGTGTTTCTTCTATTAATCAGTCAGTAATATGTTTTCTCAGTGCATCTGAGAAACACCACACAGACTAGACATTTTCCCCCCCAACCACTAATTACTGGTTGAAGTAATTCAAGCTTCTACAGTGTTATTTTGTTGTTATTGCATCTTGTCCCCGTCAGCCCCTGTAGTAGGGAGACTGTATTTCACAGTAAAAGAAAATGAAATAATACTTTTATTTGCATAACTGTCAAATAAAAAGGCACAGATATTTTACCAGGTGCTTAGCACTGATGCCTCACAGCAAGAAGGTTCCAGGTGTGGAGTTTGCATGCTCTCTCTGTGTCTGCGTGGGTTCTCTCCAGGTTCTCCAGCTTCCTCCCACCGTCCAAAGACATGCTCATCAGGGTAATTAGTGATACTAAATTGGCCGTAGGTGTGCATGCGAGTGTGAATGGTTGTCTGTCTCTCTGCGTGAGCCCTGTGATAGACTGGAGACCTGTCCTGGGTGAACCCTGCCTGATGACAGCTAGGACATGCTCCAGCACCCCCTACAGAAGATGAATGAATGAATGTTTCACCTGTTTTCAAAGAGGCCTCCTCACTAGAAACTGACTGATGGATTCTTGTCAGTGGGTGCCGGGAGTCACTCCTCCTGTTTAGAGTGGTTTGTTCTGATTCAATATAGACAGTTTTCTTTTGAACATTGTTGTGCATTGATGTCATCAAAGACATGAGAAGAGAAGCTGTGGGCGGACTGCTGAGCCTTGACCTGAGGAGCTGGCTCTCCTTTGTTGTGGACCACCTTGTCTCACCTATTTATAATTCTGTGGATTGCTTGCTGTCTTGGACAGGATATACAACATGAATAAATAAATCCTGGAACTTGCAAGCAATCATTTGGAGGAGGGGAAGCATCCTGGAGGAGATATACTTGTCCTAAAACAAGTCTGGTGCCTTCTACTCAAGTGTTTTGGATTACAGTGACCTGGGTGACTGGATAAGAATCTACACAGACACACACTCTCATTATCAGCAAAGTAAACAGTATAATACAATGTAAAGGGTATTGATTCTTAGATCATGGTTGCTGCAATGCTTCAGACTTAATTTCATGACTGGGACTGATCTTAATCTGTAAATTTTATCTTAAATTAGCCTTTCTTGGGCTCTCCTCTTAGACTGCACATTCTGTTGATTACATTATGCAAAGCACAGCAGAATTTATTTTGGGTTTTTCATGTCTTGGCAGCATATTTCAATGTGGGCACCCATGTAATCAAGAACCCCCCTGGCTGAAGTGACAAGAAGATTGTGACAGAAGTGAAATGTTTGATTTGTGATGGATGAACAGAGAAGACCACGAAGAAAATCATGCGTGACAACTGTGCATCTTGTGCAGCTTTTGGCAGCAACTTATAAAAAAAATAAAAATAAAATAAAAACCTCTGTAAGGCGTATTCTTTCCATTAGGATCAGTGTCAGGTATTAGAGTGACTGGCAGAGACCCCATACGTTGATATGATCTCAGAGAGAAAGAAAATGGCTCAGAATAATCTTCTTCTTAGAGCATGACAGATAATTGGGTGTAGCAGTTGGAACGGCAGATATGACAGCACCGACACGGCGCTCAAGGTATTTGAAGAAGTTTGGTCCTGAAACCATGTATCACAACACATTTAGCCAAGATGAGACAAGGTGACTTCGGATCTGGCATCTCTGCCCCACTGGGAAATGACTCTTGAGAGTGGTATGTGATGCTGCCAAGGGTTCATCACTCTTATTCATATCCTTGTTTGATTTCTTTAATTTGTCTTTGCTTTTACTGTGTAAGTCAGTCTCCTTAATTTTCCAATAACTGATTGTAAAAGATGTTCATGTGCCATGCCGGCCTCAGAATGACTGGCCCCTTTGGTGTTGCAGAATTTCATTTCCACCTGTGGTGATGGCGAATGACCAATCACAAGGATTACTTAAGTCCAAGATGTTACAAAATGACTAACAACATGCGCCTCTAGATGGTCCGGGTACTAAAAATTAAGTAAAACCACCAACTAAGCTTCTTAGCACTGGACTGCAGACATAATGAACCAATGAAATAATAGTACTGACTCTGTCGCTCAAAACTCATGAGGAAATTCAAGCTTGGACTATTGCTGGAAGTGCAAAATGAGTCCACACAATGCCCTTTAAGCTGAATACCTGGGTCTAAGCTGGTATCAGCGGTGCATTTTAAATCACATAGCAATGACTGGCAATGACTCTCGCCAGCCATGACTGCCGTATGGGAATCGCCTGTGACAGCTGAACCTAGAAAGCCTCCAAGAAAGGTTGTTGATGCTCCAGATAAAAAAAAGAATCTCTGCAGTCAAAGGAAGGATTACAGTCTAAAGAAGAAAAAGGGTTATCAACAGCAAGACAAAAGTTCTGCACAGCAGCTTTAATTCATGGATTGCTGTCACAGCAAAGAGTAATAAAAAAGGTTTCTCCCCACTTGACAATGTATAATACGGTTAGAAATATATAGATGTGTGTCAAGGGGTTGCATGAGTTCAGAAGTCGACTGTTATGAGGTGAAGGTCAACACAGAGCCAACACAGACAATGAAATCTTTATTCTTGGCCTGAATACATATGCTAAGAACAGACAGCTCATGTGCTGCATACTGCATGCTGCAGACATGTATAGCCTGTATAAGAAAAGGCACTCCGCCCCATCTATAGCATTTAATCGTAAGAGTAATTAGTTATTTCTCTGAAACTTAACTTTCAGATTCAGTAAACTTTATTTGTCCCCGGGCGGCAATTTAAGGCACAATTTGGACTGTTCCTCTGCTGGCGTTAGCGGATGCCTTTTCAGACGAGTGCACATTGCTGTAGTACTTTTGTTGTATTTCACTTAGCATAGGCTTAATCTTTAGTGAAGTATTTCCACTGTAACGACCCACCGGGCACTTTACCTCCGTCTTAAGTATACCTTTCTAGTTTTATGCGCGGACGTTTGTCAAGGAAGATACTTCCATTTTTAAATCACATTTGTATTCTAGTCTAGGATAACACGGTGACTGACAGTAAAAGCATAATGACTTTTAATGAGATTCTTTAATTCAGCTGCTTTATTTAACAGGTTGTAATTCCATAGCCGCATGCTGTTTCTGCTCAACATTCATTTTTCATGATTGATTTTTGGACATGGTTAATTTAAGGTGAATATGTGACCAGACGCCTGTTCATCTAAGTTTTTTTTCTTTCTTTTTTTTGCAATGCCGAGAAGAAGATAAATTAAAAATTTAGTCACTGAGGTACAGTAGGTATAAGTTTGTGTGTGTGTGTATGTGTGCACAAGACTGCCGCAAAGGACGACATGCTAAGTCATGGAGGCTATATTCTCCTCCAGCAAACCCAGTTAACACTATTAATGGCTTCCCAGCATGTCCAAAAGCCGTTTTGCTCCCTCATTAGGGGAAAGTGTCACCGCCTGGGCTATTGCTAAAAGGGACCCCCAACTGTGAGCTGAAACAGAGAGCAGACCACTATCTTCGGGGCTGCCTTTGCGTGTCTGCCTCCCTCTCTTTCTGGGCTCCCTCTCCATCTTTGTCTCAAAACCCATCCATCACTGCCTTCCCCGTTTTATCCAGGACCCGAGGAGGACTTCTTAATTAGTGCAGTCATTAAAAGTAAAACATCTCACAAAGACGACGTGGCAGCCCTCGCTAATTCCACATTCTGACGCCATCATCCCTCTATCGAAGGGATAGATTGGATGGTCTAAATACGCCACTTTATGACGAGGGGCTAAAAATAACTAATCAGGCATGTTAACAGTGATTTATGGGTTTGGAAAACCTTTGACATCCTTCATTTTCTCTGTGATGCCAGTGTGCACGTGCAGCGTCTCCCTATTTAACGTGAGGGCTGTGGACATGAGGACAAAGATGCATTTGTGGTGAAATGGTGTTGCTGTTAATGACGCAATGTGTTTAATGTTACCAATCATTACTCAGTATCTCAGACAGGATAATGAGTGTCTTCTGTACATTAGCCAGGAATTTATTTTCTGTAACTTATCATAATTAAACATGCATGTAGTATAATGAATCAGACTGAGCAGTGTGATTAGACACAGCAATGCTTTCAAAGTGAAAGTTCAACATTTTGGGAAATATCCTTCTTGGCTTTCTCTTCATAAAACATGATGATCTCACACTGACGCCACTTATTTTTGAAATAACGAAATTGTTTGATGTCAATAGTGATGTAGCCCGGTATGGATACTTAGAACAAAACAGAAGAAGCTGCTTTGAGTCAACGTTGCTCCACTTTATTACAAGCCTGACACACACGGTTTTTTATCAGTATTTGCATTTTGCTATGAGTCGTATTTTAGCCGATAGAGGAAAATAAATCAGAATGCAACTGATAGTCCTACAACCAGTCACTGGCATTTTGTTGTTAACTAATTCAATCCATGATGGCGGCGGGCTTAGATGACACGTATGATTACGTTCCTCTCTAGATGATTTGATTGGCAGATCTTTCTAGAGCATAATCAGTTCCCATGGGAGCAACTCCAGACCACCTTTCTACCACGACAACATCTTGCGGCGGGGGTTGTACCTGCGTTAGATGTTCGGTGATCTGTTCTGCATCAACATCTGCAGATTCTATGCAGCTATACACAGATTAGGCATAACATTATGACCACCTTCCTAATATTGTGTAGGTCGACCCTTGTGCCTCCAGAACAGATGGGACTCATCAGAGAATGGACATGGGTCTTCTGAGGGTGTCCTGTGGTGGTGCTTAGATGATGTGTTTTACTACATTGCCGTTACTCCTCTGTCCATCACTTCACAAAGCCTGTCCAGATGATTTGATTGGCTGGACAGATCCTGCTGGAGCATAATCATTTCCCAAGGGAGAGGCAAGACCAACTTTCTGCTACAAAATATTTTGGGCCGAGGGATGTCAGGCTGACTTCCACATTTCTTGAGTAATATGTGTAATTTATGGGTATTTTGGTGTGGATATTCTTTAATAGTTCATATGTACTTATGTATGTACAAAGCATTTACCAGACCTTTACCTGCCTCAGAGTAAACTCTTACCTTATAAATAAAACTATCGAATTTCCTTGCACAGAAGTGTCCGCTTTGGTGTTCTGTGAATGTTCATATACCCTTCACTCAGAGTCTGTGAGCCTCTCTGCTGATGATCACTGACCTGTCTAATCAGAGCAACTGTACTATCTCATTCATTGACTTCCACTGTGGTAAGACAGTGTCAGTTCCAACCAACTGTCACAGAAACATACTCCTGGACGCATCCAACCAATAAAACCCACCCAGGCAGCAAGATCTGGCTGCGCTCAACCGAACTTAAACTTCAGGCAGGAAGAAGAGCAGCCAGATCCACAGAAATACAACCGGAGGTCGATCATTTCTCAACTTAAAAAGATAATATATTGTCCAAGAACCTAGGATTGTCACATTACATCAAGAAACGTTAAAATAAGTGTCGGTTTCACGGGTGTCTCAGGTATCTGGTCAAATCCGATGTTCATTTGCAAATAACAGTCTGCCCTGAAGTTCTGATTTGAGAAGCAAATGAGATTTGCCTTCTGCCTGAACAAAGCCTTTCAAAATTTTTACAATGACCAATGGTAATGTGTCCTTAAATGTATTTTCTGATCTCTGTTATTTATATCCTGCAGTGTCTTGTTGACATTTATCATTGACCGACGGCCACCTGAATGCATTCATGTATTAAATACTAATGGCCAAATGACCTTATAATATCATAAATGTTCCATTTACAATCAAATACAATGGACATGTGTGCCATGGATTATGGGTCACTGAAGACTGGAAGGGATACAGCGCCTGTGCTGAATAAGCATTTCTTTGTTGCCTTTGGTGGATCCTTTGAAACGGGCAGTCCTTGGTGACCCATCACGATATATTTAGTTTCCAAATGGGGACTTAAGGGGATCTAGCCTCTGAATTGGGACAAAGCCTATACCTATGGAAGGAAGGGAAACTGCTGACTTTCACATATAGAAACCTCTGGTTATAACGTGATTAAGTGTATCTTCCGCGTAACCGCGACGGTCCAGGAACATCGATCCATCTCACACAATCTCATGTGACATTGACAGTGTCGCAAGAAATCAAAAGGAGTTATCAGCTTTTTATGTTATACCTGCATAGGATGTTCCGTGATCTCTTCTGCATCGACATCTGCAAACTGTATGCAGCTAGGCGTAACATTATGACCTGGGGGCATCCATCATTTTGTATACATGGACATGGACCTTCTGAGAGTGTCCTGTGGTGTCTGGCAACAGAATGTTGATCAATGGGGGCCTTTGGGTCCTATGGGTTGAGAGGAGGGGCCTCTGTGAATCATCCTACAGATACTTTATCAATGTGGGATCTAGTGAATTTGGAGGCCACACAAGTATTTTCTTTGTTTTTGCCTTTGTTAGGCTACATCCTGCTGGATACATGTGAGTGTCGTTGCTATGGGGTGGGGGTGCCTGGTCTGATCTAGCTGGATGGTACATGTCTAAGTAACATCCACATGAATGCCAGGTCCAAAAGTTTCTCAGCAGAACATTCATGGTCAGTGTTATTCACTTCTCCTGTCAGTGGTCATAATGTTGTGGCTGTCTATTAGTTTTACTCCGTCACACAATCAGTGGCAAACACACACATGCTGACTTTGAATTAAAGAACATGCGACCCAGATAACCTTCCGTGCCTACACTTCTTTGCTGCACTAAAAATAGCTGCTAACATTAAATGAAATATGACTGCACTTCAATGTAAATAATGCAATGAGTGCTTAAAGACATCTAGACTACAGAGTTGTTCGTACATTCACAGCTTTAGGCCATGATTCATTTCCATTGCTGCACTGATGTTAGCGTGGTTTAACTTAACTCTAAGAACCGACCAGGAAAACCAGACTTAAAAACTTCATTTTTAATGTTTGTATGTTCTTGTTGCTTGTTAATTACGCATTAAAGTTAATTGTTAACACCTGTTTTTTTGTTTCCTAGTACTGTACCCCATAGACACGCAATATTTACAAAAGAAATTACCATTTCTCCTTACCCTCTTTCTTGTTCCCCCGAATCACCCTAATCTTGTTTACTTGCACAGAAACAAGCAGCTGGTAATTTTCCAGTTGGGTGCCGCTGCAAACTACCGTTGAAGAAGAGGGTGCTATGAGGCGACATTATAAAAAGAGTGTCAGTCAAACTTCAGACGCTGAAAAGCATTGTTTCATGTATTAACTTGCAGAACGTCACAGCGCCCTTGTCACTCTGCGCACTAATGTATTAGTGTAAAATTATATTCCATCACTCAAACGGAGCAGACGCTTCGGTGGACGTTTAAGTCCCCTGCTTCTTGTATGCCTGATTGATTTCTCTAGTCTTTTACTGACACACCAACGTTTGAGCAAACTGAAAATGCACTTTAAGAAAAGCAGAACGGAGCGACTTTGGTATTTGGTAGGACACCAGCATTAAAATGGCCCACTGAGAGCTCGTTCACAGGCCTTTTTTTTATTTTGCAGAGAGAATTTGCTTGAAGGGATTTCCCATAAAACTCATCAACACACTTACATAAAATGTTGTCTGTGTAATAAGCAGTGCTGATCAATTAAAGTTTGGTAATATGAGTCCATACAGCGAAAAAAAAAAAAAAAAAATGTTAACGGACGGTGAATTTGACTCAAAGTCATGTTTCAGATTATAGTATCCTTCAGGTTTTAAATTGACCAGATAGGTCAGTAATCCAGTTTAGAGAAAAGGGCCTCGGGCATCTTCTCCCCTGAGCTGTTTGTATTTCAACTCTCCCACCCAAAAGCTGGTGCCGAATGCAGACTCTTGTAATTACAGGAGTGGAGTCAGGTGTGGGAATGGCCCTCGCAATCCTCAGCCACTGCTTGATTGATTGACTGTCGAGTCTAGTTGCCCTGGTAGTCAAGCATTAGTCTTTATTCTGTAGCTGCAGAAATCATTTCAAATGGATGGACTCCCTTTGTCTTTGCATCTACAAACCTTGCCCGCCTTTGTTTTTGCTCAAACTCAGGGGAACTGGACACTCTCCGTCTGAAAGCACGTGAGGTCTTCAGTCTTGTTTAGACTGTTCAAATGAATTAATTAAATTGTATTTATATAGCGTCAACAGTAAAAATTCTCTTAAGGCACAAAAACGGTCTGAAACCCGGCCTGATACCCCCAGAGCCAGCATGAACTCAACGGTGGCAAGGAAAGACCATTAAAAGGAAAAACCATTTAAGAAACCTTGGGCAGAACACAGTTCATATGGAGGGACCCATCTACCTAAAGGTGTTAACATGCTATACAGTAGTAGCACACAACTGCATGAGTAGCAGTTTTAAGGTCATTTAATGCCATGCCTTTTAGGGCTCAACCTGCAAGCCTCCTTGACACATGATCTCTATGAACTCTATAGAGTTTAGAGCTGCTTCATAATAGCTCTTGCAAATATCATACACTTAAAGACGTGTAGAAAGGGACTGTAGGACAGATGGGCAGTCAACAACTGTTTGGTCAACAGAGCAACGGGTCTGTTTTCTTCATAATGTGCAATAACAACAACCTTGTACAAAAACCATGTATAATCACTACAATCACAATATGTTTTAAACTTTATTTGGGTTTTGTGTACTTGGGGTATTTTCATTCTTTTTGATCACCTCTCTGTGCAAAGAACATGCAGGACACTAGTAGCATTTGAAAACCTGAGCTTGTTCATCTGTACAAACAAAGCCAAGATGAACATTGAGTGCCATAGCCTTGATGATATCTGCCTAAAATGATTGTTATACTCTATGTGTTCATCTGTGCTTGTGTGCTTGGTGTTATATAATGACATCGCCTACAAGGTTATTTAAAAAAAAAAAAAAAAAATTAATCTAATTACAATCTTAGTAATTAGGGCAGGGGCATGTCACTTGAACCTACGCCACGAAGAATTTCTGGCTTAGAATCCCCCCGACACAGTTTCCTAAGAACACTAAAGGGTGGCTGCAACACAGGTGCTTCATCGCCAACACGTGCACACGAGACCACAGCACCAATTCCACGTGTAGTGATCTCAAAGTAATAAAAAGAAAAATGTAACAGTGGCCTGAGAGCCACCTGACGCCCAGTTCTTCAACTATGAGTCATTACGTTGTGATTTTGGGTCCCTGGACAAAATAATTCAGGGCTCACACGCAGCGTGGCACACAAAGTAAAATAATAACCGCATGAAACAGTTTGAAACCCATCTGACCCATCTTTTTTTTTTTTTTCTGCTTCTGTCTTCTTGTTTGTCTCCGGACCTGCAATATTCTTTCTAAAATCACAAGAGAGACTCCGTGTCAGCATGAAGATTTTGTTATGAATAATATTACTTGGAGACAAAGGAGACAGGTCTGTCATGTGACAGCCACCGTTATCTCCATCAACCACACGTAAAGCAAATGTCACAAAAAATTATACCTAAAAAAAGAAAAAATTGACAAAAGAAAACCCATAAAAGTGCATTTATCGTCCGCTGTTGCTGCTTAAAACGTGCATTAGGCCTCCAGATAAGCTGAAGATAAAGAACTGATGGCGCAAAAAACTGCAAAAGAGGAGACAGCCGTACAATGTCATAGAAAGAGCACCAGTCAAAGCTCAAACTGTGAAAAACAATGCAGATAACAGGATGGGAACAAGGCGTTTATCCTTGCTTTACGTATTAATTTGCGGGACGTTCCAGTCTCCTTATCATCCCACACAGATGGATGTTTACATCTACCACAGTTTCCCCCTCTCCGGCGGAGCCAAAGCCTCATCTGATGTTTGGTTTGGTCACATGGTTCTTATACGTCAGGATGGATTCATCTGTATCCATTGCACGTCACTGCTTTGTCACGGTGGCTCTGAGAGCCTGACACACTGCAACTCGATTAAGTGCATGCAAAAAGACAAAGCACGAGAAGACGTCTGCATTTAGCAAACAACAAAAAAATCTATATATTCTAAATATAGAAAATGCGAACAAACACCCACTCCTGGTTCTCCAGCTTCCTTCCTTCCACAGTCCAAAGACATGCCGGCTGGGTTAATTGATGGTCTTAAATAGGCAGCAGGTGCGGATGTGAGCGTGTATGCCTTGCGATTGACTGGCAACCTGTCCAGGGTGTACGCCGCCTCTAACCCAGTGACAGCTGGTATAAGATCCTGCCTGCCCCCCAGCGACCCTCTCAAGGACAAACGGAAAATGAATGAATGAATGAATGAAAGCACAGAAACAGCAGGGAGTAGTGGCAGGATGGCAAGTACAAATTCACTGTGGTAAAAAGAACAGGTGAGGTGGGTGTGGCAGACGACTGGAACCAGTAGATGATATCTAAAGCATCACATTTCCTGGAGGGAATTTTTGTTTCCAAACTTTATTGACCAGGACCTAGACAGTGCCACGTTCAATGCCACAACAATCCCTGCTTTGTTCATCTGGACAAATGCCTGTTTGAACAACTCGTTGGTTTGCTGCCACCAAGTTTATACCCCTCCTGGAAACTAAACAAAAGAATACACTGACTCCAGCCGGAGAGAAACGGTTTTAATGGGGCTGATTGGGCCAGGCCGCTCAGACTGATGTGGAGGTGTTTATTGTTTCGACTTGTCTCTTATTCTCATCATTAGAGGGATGCTAGTGTCGGGTAAATGTAGACAGGGGACAGGAGTGAAAACGAGAAAAGAGAAGAATGCTGCACCACGTCCTCTCTTGGCTCTCCGAGAGCTCCTTCACGCGCTTTACGCCATTCAACTTCCTTGAGGGGCTCGCCCATAAAACACATGAGCAAACGAGTGTGTTTGTCCTGTGACCGACCAAATCGAGCCAGACCACATGTAATACGAGCAGCGCAGGTCACATTCTTAAAATAAATAAATAAAATGATAAGGGAAAACTTTTTACAGTACAAGGAGGAAGAAGTTTAACTTAACTCGTGGCCTTGAGCTTCAAATGACCAGACACGTTAGTAATCCAGCTTAGTGAAACAGGCCCCAGGTACAGCTTTACATTTCTTTTTCTGAGCTGTTTGGAACAAATCCGTTTTTACCGGCCCCACACTGGATTTCCCCTTTCCCTAAAAGTTGATGCGACCCGTGAAATATAAAATAAAATGGTAGAAATGGCCGCCGTTTTGTAAAGATGCAAATATACCTTTATAAGCCGCTGCTGCAGCTGTGCTTCAAACTCAACAAGTAAAAACAACCTGAACAAAGAGACCTCATCTGAACAGATACATGATTAAACACTGCGGTGTTTGTTGTTGGTGCAACTATTGTTAAATGACGTATATATATATTTTTTTTCACCATTCAGGTCACCAGAGCTGTTTTCTAAAAATGCAAATGTCACACATACAATAAATAACAGGTTTTCTAGTTAAATAATCCAAACAAAAAGCTCTCATATGGAAATAAGTGCTTCTCTGTGCCAGGAATGCGTTCATAATTACCCCTTTCAGTGTTTGTGGTTTGCTGCAGACACATTTTACACTGAAGTGTTAATGTGTTTTTTTCCTGCTCCAAAGCCTTTGTGTGACGACTTCATTGATGTTTACTCTGCTGAAAACACATTTTCAATTATCGCATGTCACAATGGAGGAAACCTCAACGTAAAAGGGCAGTGACACGCCGGGCTTACGGTCGGCGGCCATTTTCCGGTGTCTGCGAGCATCTGTAACCCTATTTGTTTATTTTATCTAGTACATGAGAAAAAAATGGAAAATAAAGTGAAATAACAAAGGGCGCACAGAGTTTTACATCTTTATCTCATCTGAACATTGAAATGTTTTCTCAGGCACAGGAACGACATCTGTACGTTGGTCTGTTTCATAGCTCTTCTTAGCCTCCCATCTTACATCAGCTCTTCCGGTTTCCCCTTTTGATTGAGGAATACAAACCACTGCGTGAGTTTTCGCATGGTCTTTACTCTCTGGTCGGGATGAAGGCAGCACAAGGCCACATCACAGACAGATGTTTTTATTGCCTTTATTCAGGTTCTGAATACGGGATTATCTTGAGTTGGAAGCTTTAAAAACACATGAATTATGCACCTGATCTCCTTTCTCTGTGCCACTCTTTCCAGGCGCTGAGGTGTGCTCAGACCCCCGGAGTTGCAGATTGATTTATTGCCTAATTCAGTCCTCCCCAAGAAGAACTCCAGGCCAGACCCAATCAGTACCACGGTTCACCCCAGATAATTTCGGAGTTTCTGTGTCAATAGGTATAAACCTACTGATCCACTTGCATCAGGCATGTTTTGATTTTTAAGATTTCTTCATGATTACGTCGGTGCTTTCACACAGCCAGCGAGAAAACAAGATCAAATGGTGAGAAGAGTTGACAAGAAAAAGAAAAAGGATTGATTTTTAAAACTCCTATGGTCGTGAAATCAGGTTGCATCACACACTTAAAGGCATCTTCTTTTCTCTAGCAATGTTGTTTAGATTATCGAGACAGATCGGGGAGCACTGAATGCACCTCAGGATGGTTGGGAAGGCTACAACTGGGGATAAACATTCATTTATCAAGAGGTTTCTTTGACTGGCTAATGATGAATCTGTTATGCAGGTTGGGATCAGTGCTGAGACAGTTGGACTGACAGATAAAACCAGGTATAACTTTATGACCACTGACAGGAGAAGTGAATAACACCGCTTCCACATCCACACTCTTTCAGCTCAGCTGTGGTAAGACAGTAAAGAACCATGCACCAGCCAGAGCTAGAGGTGCATAGGGGCGTTATACAGTCCATTAGTCTGTAGTACAACTGGACTTATGAAAGGAGATCAAAGTGCTTGTTTCTTGTTAGCGGAAGAGGGAAAATTCAATCTTTTGTTTTCTTTATCCTATATATTCCGATCTCGTCTTCCTCTAGAACACGTTCTTACTCAGGATGGTTTTCTCAGCTCATACCCTTTTCTGTCTTCAGGCTTTGAAGCTGTCCATATCATTTCTGTGCGGTCAAGCAGAAACCAGTGGTAAAAGGGATCTGAAATCGACTTCCATTATTTGACGAAAGCTGGAAAAAGCATGGGATAATGGAAGAGAAAACGAGTGAACGAGAATATAGAGTGAAAATTTGTCTCTTGGGTTTTCCCAAACAAAGACACTTCAAACAAGTGGCTTCTAGTCACGCTGCCGAACGATTTCAAAAGAATCACATCCGAATGATAGCGGAGGACTGATGATTTTGTTCAAATGCAACGTGGAAATCGCGCCTGCTGATGTTTTGTGAAAGTGTTGCTGCACGTTTGAATGGGGTCATCTTAGACGGGACGCCTGAACGCGGCAAGTGGTCGCCATTTCTTTTCAGGATGTACTACTGTCATATCAGTTTATGTAACTCACCTGCAAGCGACATCATTATGATCTCGTCTATGAAGTATTGTCAGATCTCTATGGGAGAATAATGGGGTGACACAGCTGCAGCATCTTAGCAACTTTATCATCATGTCATTGTTCAAGTGTCACAAGCCTGGTTTCCATATTGCATTATGAAGCACATTTTGAAGTCTTGCAATAGAAGAGTTTATACATTTTTCTATTTTAGAAAAATAAATAAATCCTTAATTTAATTTATGCGCTTAACACACATGTCTGTTGACATGTCTCAGCTTCTAGAAGCGAAGAAGAGTCTCTCCCATTTGTATGGCACCCATCGCCGTCATAGGGTTGGTATGTGCATTAAAATCACTGCACTTCTTGGTTGTCACCTGTGAAGCAGGCATGAAACAACAAACTGACATCAAGTAATATTTACATGT